>CM060067.1:48313731-48333731 GCA_030533445.1 Cyprinodon diabolis | reverse complement strand
ATGGCTGCCTGCAGCCAATCAGCTGCTTTCTTCTATTAGTTTAATGGCTGCCTGCAGCCGATCAGCTGCTTTCTTCTATTAGTTTAATGGCTGCCTGCAGCCAATCAGCTGCTTTCTTCTATTAGTTTAATGGCTGACTGCAGCCAATCAGCCTACCTGAATACTGCTTAGAGGTCATATTTCAGGTAGTTTAATACTTAAGTTAGCTCTAGTTTGTAGCAATCTGCCACAACAATTGTACCTGGACTTAAGTACCGTCTCCACCAGTAGGGGTTAGCACATGGTCATGCATCTCTGAGCGGTACCGATTCAGAATCAGAGCAGGTCAAAACTGCTGTAACAAAAGCACAGAGGCCATGTCCACCCCCCCCCCACCCCCCCACCCCCCCCCCCCCACCCCCCTCAGTGAAAGGAACCACCGCAAACAGGGCAGGTTGGTCTGGAAACTTCTAATGGCCTAAATTTGTTCCAGAACAGATGAGCCAACAAGATCAGAACCAAAGAGTCAATGGTTTAGAAATGATCCCACTGGAGTCTCAGAGGTTTTCCACAGATCTATGTCTTTATTTCAGCTCTAAAAGAAAACCGACCTGGGCCAGTTAATCTCTGCTCATCCAGACCAGAACCAGAGCATCCTATGCAGGTTTGAAGACAGGACCGGGTTCGGTGCTCTACATCTTGCTGCAGCCACTCAGTCACACTTCTTGTCTGTCCCTTTCTTCTGTTGCTGCAGTGATGGCGCCAGCAGAGGAACCTCCTCCTCCTCCGAGGCGTCGTCCTGCGAACTAGGTCTGTTCTTTATGCACAGGTAGCAGAAGATGCAGCCCACGCTGAGAGGGAAGCCTACCAGGAAGCAGCCGAGCACCGGAGCATCCCTGAACACCGGCTGCAGAGGCAGAAGGATTAGGGTCAGTGAGGACGGCGGACATGACAGTCTGAGCTTGGACCAGGATTGGTCTTACCATTAACGTCATCCTGGTCTCATAGATGAAGCGTCTGATGCGCTGTAAGAAGCCGTTTCCTCCCAGACTCTGAGGAGCAGGTCAGATAGAATTCAGAGACCTCCCAGTGTTCCCAGTCCCTCCCACCAGCTGGCTTCAGCTCACCTCCATGCTGCCGTCCAGGACACCGTCCAGAAAGTGGAGCAGATGGAGCTCTGTCTCTATGGGGCCGGGCGGTAGGAAGAAGGTGTCACTGGACAGGTTGACCACTATGAAGGAGGGAACCACGGCCTGGCTGCCGATGGCAGGAAGAGGCGCTGTTATTGAGCTTGACTAGCTTCTCATGATCAAAGGTTAGGGAGGAGAACTCACCCCATGATGAGTCCGTCAATGTAGTCGCTGCCCTCCATGAAGCCGAAGTAGAACTTCCTGAATGCAGACACAGTCCGAGTTAACCTCTCTGACAGGTCCCTCCTTAACAGGATGGTCTGTTCTCTATGGTTCTTCAGTCTGTGCTAGCCTCATAGCTAACGCCACCCTTTCTGACATTTGGCTCATTCCTGATCTGAGTCACCGTCTCCTGACTTGGAGTCTGTCAAGCTTTGCCACTGACCTGCTGTACTTCTCCTTGTGCTCTGTAGCTACCTTCTCCACCAGCCGCTTGAACCTAGATGAGGTGACATTAAAGGCATCACAGCATGAAGTTAAAGAGACAGACAGATGACACACAGTGACGACTTACTTCTGGCTTTCTGCACACAGGTGTCTCTCCTCCAGCAGAGCCAATAGCACCAGTTTACCTGCAGGAGAAAGGTGGAGCTGATGAGCCAGTCCCGTCTGGTTCTGCCTTTAGCTCCCTATCCTGTCACCACCTCCTCCTGGGACCAAACCATTTGGCCCTCGTGTGTGAGAAACATTGAACTGCACCTCTGCAGAGGCACCTCTGTTGGAAATGGAACGTTCTAGCAGGCCCATGTCCATCTCACAGCCCATCAGCGCCAGCTGCATGCTACAGATTATTGGATTATCAGACAACCATGTGTTTGTCTGGCTCAACTCTCGGGCCACTGTCCAGAACCAGAGCTGCTGATGGCTGCCTGACCAGAACCTTCTCTGTAACCTTGGCAATAAGGTCATCACTGATCCAAGTCTCTAACAGCAGAAGGAAACAGGAGCAGAGGTGGTTGGCCCCCTGGGTGTCACCCATTGAAGGACTTGGTAACCTGTCCAGGCAGGGACCTCACTTCTTTGGAAGAGGTTTCAGGAGTGTCAAACCGGTTCCAGAAAGGGCCGTGTGGCTGCAGGTTTTCTTTCCAACCAAGCAATCGCATACCAGAACCCAGTCATCTCATCAACTCAGTGCAATCTGAACATGATGACTTGATGGGATGAATGGAGTCTGGTGTGCCATTGCTTGGTTGGAAAGAAAACCTGCAGCCACACGGCCCTTTCTGGAACCGGTTTGACACCCCTGGGCTAAATTATCCTTTTTGGGACCTAAATGAGGTTGGTTCCAGACCTCCTGAAGACTCGGTCAGTGACAGCAGCCTGGTCAGCCATGTGATGAACTACAGAAGGATCCCTTCTTCAGCCTAAACCAGCAGCAAACCCAGTGGAGAACAAGGCAGCAAGATCCTCTCCAGACCTCACGTCTTCCTTCTGGGACTCAGCTTACTAAGAGATGAAGAGACTGAGTCCTAGTGTGAGGCCCGAGTCAGAGACAGAGGGTCCAGGTACAGTAAAGTTCTCGAGTAATGGTGATCAAACAGACAATACATACAAACACTGAGCAGGTGAGACAAAGACATACGTGGAAAGAAACTTTTTCCACGTGAAAACGGCTCCATGGTTGGCCCTGTGAGCTCAGGTTGATCTCTTAACCTATGGAGGTCACATGGGGTTCAGGATCCACCTCATAGCATCCAGAGGCCAGCTGAGCATTAGTCCGGTTGAACTTTGTTTCCATCATGAGTCAAACCTTCCTGTTCTGACAGATTCTTCCATGTTGGCTGGATGGAACCAGCTAGAACACCTAGATCCTCAGATCTGAAGGGTTCCCTAAACGCAGCACACCGTCCCAGGAGGGAATCTCTTACCTGACTCCCCCATGGCGTACAGAGTGTAACTGTCAATCAGAGAGAAGTGCGGGAAGCGCTCTCTCTGGATCCACGACCTCAGGTCTCCGTCCTGCTCCTCTGAAACACAGGAGGCTACCATGAGTGAGAGTCCCACGGGGTCTGGAGGAAGCCAGCGTGGTCTCCTTTCAGCCAGCGATACTCGTCTCACCATTATAGGTTAAGTAGGTCCCATCCTTAAAAAGCAGCACAGCTGGTAAAGAGGTAAGGGTCAGCTCCTGAAACACAGACAGAGGTCAACCTCATGCAGTTCCTGAGAACATCTAAGGCCCAGCCATGTTCCTCAGGGTCTCACCTTGGGCAGGACCTCTCTGCTGGCTGAGAAGAAGGATGTGTGGATGATGAGTTCCTCTGCTGTAGCCGTCACATTTGCCTGCAAACACAGAGCGGGTTCTTGGTGGGTTCAAAGGGTTCTGAAGAAGCAAACAACAGGAGGCTGCCTGTGATTGGTGGAAAGCTGCTGCACACGCTGGTGATTGGCCATGATGCACACACTTTGGGATGTGTGTCTGTCCATGTTTTTGTTACCCTGTGGTGACAATTTCTCAGAAAACTACTTTTTTGGGTTATTCTGGGGACTAACGATGAGAAGTCCTCGAGCTGAGTTAGGTTCAGATCAAAGGTGTGAATTGAGTATAGGTCAGGTTTAGGGTCCGGGTCAGGTTGAGGGTTAGGTTTAGGGTCCGGGTCAGGTTGAGGGTCAGGTTTAGGGTCCGAGTCCAGTTTAGGGTCCAGGTCTGGTTGAGGGTCAGGGTCTGGGGTCAGGTTGAGTGTCAGGTTTAGGGTCCGGGTCAGGTTGAGGGTCAGGTTTAGGGTCCGGGTCCGGTTGAGGGTTAGGTTTAGGGTCCGGGTCAGGTTGAGGGTCAGGTTTAGGGTCCGAGTCCAGTTTAGGGTCCAGGTCTGGTTGAGGGTCAGGGTCTGGGTCAGGTTGAGTGTCAGGTTTAGGGTCCGGGTCAGGTTGAGGGTCAGGTTTAGGGTCCGGGTCCGGTTGAGGGTCAGGTTTAGGGTCCGGGTCCGGTTTAGGGTCCAGGTCCGGTTGAGGGTCAGGGTCTGGGTCAGGTTGAGTGTCAGGTTTAGGGTCCGGGTCAGGTTTAGGGTCAGGTTTAGGATCCGGGTCAGGTTGAGGGTCAGGTTTAGGGTCCGAATTAGGTTGAGGGTCAGGTTTAGGGTCCGGGTCCGGTTGAGGGTCCAGGTCTGGTTGACTGTAAGGGTCTGGGTCAGATTGAGGGTCAGGTTTAGGGTCCGGGTCAAAATGAGGGTCAGGGTCTGGGTCAGGTTGAGGGTCAGGGTCAGGTTGAGGGTCAGGTTTAGGGTCCGGGTCAGGTTGAGGGTCCAGGTCAGGTTGAGGGTCAGGTTTAGGGTCCGAATTAGGTTGAGGGTCAGGTTTAGGGTCCGAATTAGGTTGAGGGTCAGGTTTAGGGTCCGGGTCCGGTTGAGGGTCCAGGTCTGGTTGACTGTAAGGGTCTGGGTCAGATTGAGGGTCAGGTTTAGGGTCCGGGTCAAAATGAGGGTCAGGGTCTCGGTCAGGTTGAGGTTCAGGTTTAGGCTCCGGGTCAGGTTGAGGGTCAGGTTGAGGGTCAGCTTTAGGGTCCGGGTCCGGTTTACGGTCCAGGTCCCGTTTAGGGTCCAGGTCCGGTTGAGGGTCAGGGTCTGGGTCAGGTTGAGTGTCAGGTTTAGGGTCCGGGTCAGGTTGAGGGTCAGGGTCAGGTTTAGGGTCTGGGTCCATTTGAGGGTCAGGGTCTGGTTCAGGGTCAGAGTCCGGTTGAGGGTCCGGTTGAGGGTCAGGGTCCGGTTAGGGTCTGGGTCCAGTTTAGGGTCAGGTTTAGGATAGTGTAACCCAACATGCATGCATGTGTGTGTGTGGAAGGGGTGTTATGTGAATGGACACCTTGAGCTCTGACGTTGCTCCCACATAAAGAACCAGGACTTTGTGGCGGCTGACGGCATGTTGAAAGAGGCGTGTGCTGCTTAGAGAATGAACCAGTGGCCTAAATGACATCACAGATCATTATCCTCATGATGTGACATCATTGCATGGTGGTGGGTGTTTGATCCAAACAATCTCATGTTCATTAAACTCACCCTGAAACCCGGTCTGCAAAGTCCAGGATTCCATCTTTGGTTCTTGATCCTGGATAGTTGTACTTTACATTGTTCTTTAACCTGGAGAGAAAACCGAGCTGCTCAGTGTGAAGACCATGTGAGTCTGCAGTGCAGTGAGGAGAACTTTGGTAGAAGTATCTCAAGTTGTCACAAGGGGAAAACAGACTCTAATACAACACCAGCAGGTTAGCCAGGACCAAACTCTCCTTACGGCGTGGATCATCCTCAGAGTGGAGGATTAATAATCCTATTGCTGCATGAGCAGCTAAGTTATGGGGCAGGACTCTGAAGTGAGGTCCGAGTGTAACAGTTGAATCATCTTCTGCCTCAATAATTATCCACAGGCCACTCTGACTCAACTTATGAAGAAGGGCAATGAGAGCATCCTCCTGAAGTATATCAAAGACATCTGAAGAGCCATCAGGTTGCCCAAAGGCAAAGAGTCGCAACGGCACTGCACCCTTTCCTGACCTTCCTTAAACATCCCAACTAATTTATCAAGATGTTCAGCTGTGAACATGGTTATCCAGGATATGCTGGATGGATCCAGGATATGCTGGTACCAACCCTGCCTCATGTGGCTCTCAGGAACTCCTTTGTCCACCGGCTCAGAAGCTTTGTTTCCGACAGACACCAATCACACTGATCCTGAAGACAGATGCGCCACAGGGCTGTGTGATTAGCTTTGCCTTATTCACCCCCATTGCTAATGGCCATTCATTCACCACTTCCACTAACAGCCATATTGTTTGATTGAAACCACTGTGGTGAGTCTCCAATCAGACATGACAGTAATCTTTATCTAAACACCAGGTCCTGGAACACAGAACCCTCCTCTACTCACTTTCCTCTGGTCAGGAGCCCTTCAATGGGAAAAGTAGCCCCTGACGGGAGGTAGGGATTGGTCCTGACAGGAGGAAGAGATTGGTCCTGACGGGAGGGATTGGTCCATGTGGATAGCATTTAAAGGTCCTAGTTCACAACTCCTCTGACTTCTCCTGGACTAAAAACACCTCCCAACTGATGAGAAAGGACTAATAACATCTTTTGGTTGTTTTTCTTTGTCTTCCATAGTTTTTGGAAACCCTCTCTGTTTTATTTTGTGTCTTTGTGTTTTACTTGTTCATTGCGAAGTGGAGTCTATAAAAAGGTTATGCTACATGATGGAAGGAAGACTGTTGGTTCTCTAGATAAAAGGCTAGATGTAAGAGAACAAAAATTTGATCGAGAATGAAAGAACGAAACTAGAACAAAGTTTATTTTTGTTTACACTTGTACAAAATGACAAAATAATATCTGTCTAAGTCTAGATCAGTAAATCTAGACTTAGACAAAAGGTGGGGGAGGTGATGTTATCCCATCAAGGGGCTGGGTATCATATAAAACCAGATCTGGAGTACTCTCAGGACTCAACCGGACCACTAAATTGAGGTGAGGTTAAGCTACCACCTTCATGGGTTCTGTGTACTAATTTGCTGGACAGTTATTTTCTTTCTGTGAGAACCTCTCTGCTGGGCGTCCTTCAGATACAATCACTGGACCAGCATTTACTACAAAACTAAGCAGACCACCATTTGTCACAAGAAGGATCCAGTTGGAATAAGGAATCCTGTAGAACTGTTCCACACTTAAGGGGGACCCGTGGAAACCTCCAACATCAAAGTGAAATAAGATCATTAAGATACTAAAACAGAGCAAAGGTTTCTGCTGATGGGAAGGCTGATGTCACAGTGATGTCTGAGAGGGAACTTACATGAGAATGGCAGGATAAGTTCGGACTTTGAACTCTTTGGCCAAAACTGTGGCAAAAAACAGACAGAAAATCAAACACAATCCCATCCAGAGTGTATTGCATGGTTTTATTTTGAAAGTACAGACCAGGGTTGGCTGTAGCATCTGATTTACCGACACGAACCGGAGAACCAAGACTGCGGAGTTCTGATCCAATCTCATGCCAGACAGGGTCCAATTGTTTGCAAAAAGAACACCAGGGGGCATAAAACTGAGGAGAGACAAAAATAAAAATCAGTATTCAGAGGTTCTGCCAGGGTAGCCAGAGGTACCGGAAGGGTAACCAGAGGTACTGACAGGGTAACCAGAGGTGCCGGCAGGGTTATCAGGGGTACTAAAAGGGTAACCAGAGGTTAAATCAGGGTAACCAGAGGTACCGGAAGGGTAATCAGGGGTACTGACAGGGGTAACCAGAGGTGCTGGCAGGGTAATCAGGGGTACTGACAGGGTAACCAGAGGTGCTGGCAGGGTAATCAGGGGTACTGAAAGGGTAACCAGAGGTTAAATCAGGGTAACCAGAGGTACCGGAAGGGTAATCAGGGGTACTTACAGGGTAACCAGAGGTGCCCGCAGGGTAATCAGGGGTACTCACAGGGTAACCAGAGCTCAACTCAGGGTAATTAGGGGTACTGATAGGGTAGCCAGAGCTTATAACAGGGTAACCAGAGGTGTTGGCAGGGTAATCAGGGGTACTGACAGTGTAACCAGAGGTTATAACAGGGTAACCAGAGGTACCGGAAGGGTAATCAGAGGTACTAACAGGGTAACCAGAGGTACCGGCAGGGTAATCAGAGGTACTAAAAGGGTAACCAGAGGTACCGGCAGGGTAATCAAAGGTACTAACATGGTAACCAGAGGTACCGGGAGGGTAATCAGAGGTACTAACAGGGTAACCAGAGGTACTGACAGGGTAACCAGAGGTGCCGGCAGGATTATCAGGGGTACTAAAAGGGTAACCAGAGGTTAAATCAGGGTAACCAGAGGTACCGGAAGGGTAATCAGGGGTACTGACAGGGGTAACCAGAGGTGCTGGCAGGGTAATCAGGGGTACTGACAGGGTAACCAGAGGTGCTGACAGGGTAATCAGGGGTACTGAAAGGGTAACCAGAGGTTAAATCAGGGTAACCAGAGGTACCGGAAGGGTAATCAGGGGTACTTACAGGGTAACCAGAGGTGCCCGCAGGGTAATCAGGGGTACTGACAGGGTAACCAGAGCTCAACTCAGGGTAATTAGGGGTACTGATAGGGTAGCCAGAGCTTATAACAGGGTAACCAGAGGTGTTGGCAGGGTAATCAGGGGTACTGACAGTGTAACCAGAGGTTATAACAGGGTAACCAGAGGTACCAGAAGGGTAATCAGAGGTACTAACAGGGTAACCAGAGGGACCGGCAGGTTAAGCAGAGGTACTAACAGGGTAACCAGAGCTACCGGCAGGGTAATCAGGGTTACTGACAGGGTAATCAGAGGTATCGGCAGGTTAAGCAGAGGTACTAACAAGGTAACCAGAGGTATCGGCAGTGTAATCAGGGGAACTAACAGGGTAAGCAGAGGTTAAACCAGAAGTTATAACAGGGTAACCAGAGGTTCAGTAGTTAGGTAGACTAAAAGTACCTGGATCAGCCAGATCTCCTGAGGTTCTTTTGCTTCTATGAAGCTGTGGATAATGAGAGTTAGATTGATTACTGAGCAGCGATTGGAGACAGGAGGAGCAAACAGGTCTATCCAGGCCTCACAGGAAGAAAACAGGTCAACTTGGGACCAGCAGAAGGAGCACAATCTGAACCCTGCTGAGATCCTGCTTTGGTCTCAGTTTGGGGTTGGGGGGCAATTCCAGTTTCCAGCTGCAACTCTGGAGGATCTGACTGCTCTAGTCAGTGACTGGATGCTGTCTGCTGCTAGTCAGGAACTGGATGCTGTCTGCTGCTAGTCAGGAACTGGATGCTGTCAGCTACTAGTTGGTCACTGGATGCTGTCGCCTACTAGTCAGTGACTGGATGCTATCAGATGCTAGGCAGTAACTGGATGCTATCAGATGCTAGGCAGTGACTGGATGCTATCAGATGCTAGGCGGTAACTGGATGCTATCAGATGCTAGGCAGTAACTGGATGCTATCAGATGCTAGGCAGTAACTGGATGCTATCAGATGCTAGGCGGTAACTGGATGCTATCAGATGCTAGGCAGTAACTGGATGCTATCAGATGCTAGGCAGTGACTGGATGCTATCAGATGCTAGGCGGTAACTGGATGCTATCAGATGCTAGGCGGTAACTGGATGCTATCAGATGCCAGGCGGTAACTGGATGCTATCAGATGCTAGGCAGTAACTGGATGCTATCAGATGCTAGGCAGTAACTGGATGCTATCAGATGCTAGGCGGTAACTGGATGCTATCAGATGCTAGGCAGTAACTGGATGCTATCAGATGCCAGGCGGTAACTGGATGCTATCAGATGCTAGGCAGTAACTGGATGCTATCAGATGCTAGGCAGTAACTGGATGCTATCAGATGCTAGGCGGTAACTGGATGCTATCAGATGCCAGGCGGTAACTGGATGCTATCAGATGCTAGGCAGTAACTGGATGCTATCAGATGCTAGGCAGTAACTGGATGCTATCAGATGCTAGGCGGTAACTGGATGCTATCAGATGCTAGGCAGTAACTGGATGCTATCAGATGCTAGGCGGTAACTGGATGCTATCAGATGCCAGGCGGTAACTGGATGCTATCAGATGCTAGGCAGTAACTGGATGCTATCAGATGCTAGGCAGTAACTGGATGCTATCAGATGCTAGGCAGTAACTGGATGCTATCAGATGCTAGGCGGTAACTGGATGCTATCAGATGCTAGGCAGTGACTAGATGAGTGCCCAGAGTGATAAACTGAGAAAGAGTGAACTTTGACGGATCCATCATCAGTCGGGTCCATTATCAGTCGGGTCCATTATCCATCAGGTCCATTATCAGTCGGGTCCATTATCTGTCGGGTCCATTATCCATCAGGTCCATTATCCATGAGGTCCATTATCAGTCGGGTCCATTATCTGTCGGGTCCATTATCCATCAGGTCCATTATCTGTCGGGTCCATTATTTGTTCTGACTTACGTGTCATCTAGCTCCTCCACGAAAGCGGACCCTGACAGAACCGAGTCCAGCAGCAGAACTGAAAAACAGAATAAACATGAACAGAATCGGGGCCTGCAATAGACTTCTTGGCTTCCTAACTTGTTAGTCTGTGTTGATACCTGAACTGAACGGATCTACCGACGCGGGAGGAAACACTAGTCCATGTCTGTACCTGTCACCAGAGCTTCAGTGGTTCTGATTTACTGCTTCTTTCTGGCTAGATTCTTAAAATGTGTGATTACAGGCTTTATGGCCATGTTCTGTTCTACCTGGGTCTGTTCTACCTGGTTCTGCTCTGCCTGGTTCTGTTCTACCTGCTTCTGTTCTACCTGGTTCTGCTCTGCCTGGTTCTGTTCTACCTGCTTCTGTTCTACCTGGTTATGTTCTACCTGGTTCTGCTCTACCTGGTTCTGCTCTGCCTGGTTCTGTTCTACCTGGTTCTGTTCTACCTGGTTCTGCTCTGCCTGGTTCTGCTATGCCTAGTTTTATTCTACTTGGTTCTGTTCTACCTGGTTCTGCTCTGCCTGGTTCTGTCCTAACTGGTTCTGTTCTACCTGGTTCTGCTCTCCCTGGTTCTGCTATGCCTAGTTTTATTCTACCTGGTTCTGTTCTACCTGGTTCTGCTCTGCCTGGTTCTGCTCTGCCTGGTTCTGCTCTGCCTGGTTCTGTTCTACCTGGTTCTGCTATGCCTAGTTTTATTCTACCTGGTTCTGTTCTACCTGGTGCTGCTCTATCTGGTTCTGCTCTGCCTGGTTCTGTTCTGCCTGGCTCTATTCTAACCGGTTCTGTTCTACCTGGTTCTGCTCTGCCTGTTTCTGCTCTGCCTGGTTCTGTTCTACCTGGTTCTGCTCTACCGGGTTCTGCTCTGCCTGTTTCTGCTCTGCCTGGTTCTGTTCTATCTGGTTCTGCTCTATCTGGTTCTGCTCTGCCTGGTTCTGTTCTACCTGGTTCTGCTCTGCCTGGTTCTGTTCTACCTGGGTCTGTTCTACCTGGTTCTGCTCTGCCTGGTTCTGTTCTACCTGCTTCTGTTCTACCTGGTTCTGCTCTGCCTGGTTCTGTTCTACCTGCTTCTGTTCTACCTGGTTATGTTCTACCTGGTTCTGCTCTACCTGGTTCTGCTCTGCCTGGTTCTGTTCTACCTGGTTCTGTTCTACCTGGTTCTGCTCTGCCTGGTTCTGCTATGCATAGTTTTATTCTACCTGGTTCTGTTCTACCTGGTTCTGCTCTGCCTGGTTCTGCTCTGCCTGGTTCTGTTCTGCCTGGTTCTGTTCTACCTGGTTCTGCTCTGCCTGGTTCTGCTATGCCTAGTTTTATTCTACCTGGTTCTGTTCTACCTGGTTCTGCTCTGCCTGGTTCTGCTCTGCCTGGTTCTGTTCTACCTGGTTCTGCTCTGCCTGGTTCTGCTATGCCTAGTTTTATTCTACCTGGTTCTGTTCTACCTGGTGCTGCTCTATCTGGTTCTGCTCTGCCTGGTTCTGTTCTGCCTGGCTCTATTCTAACCGGTTCTGTTCTACCTGGTTCTGCTCTGCCTGTTTCTGCTCTGCCTGGTTCTGTTCTACCTGGTTCTGCTCTACCGGGTTCTGCTCTGCCTGTTTCTGCTCTGCCTGGTTCTGTTCTACCTGGTTCTGCTCTATCTGGTTCTGCTCTGCCTGGTTCTGTTCTATCTGGTTCTGCTCTGCCTGGTTCTGTTCTACCTGGTTCTGCTCTGCCTGGTTCTGTTCTACCTGCTTCTGTTCTACCTGGTTATGTTCTACCTGGTTCTGCTCTACCTGGTTCTGCTCTGCCTGGTTCTGTTCTACCTGGTTCTGTTCTACCTGGTTCTGCTCTGCCTGGTTCTGCTATGCCTAGTTTTATTCTACCTGGTTCTGTTCTACCTGGTTCTGCTCTGCCTGGTTCTGCTCTGCCTGGTTCTGTTCTACCTGGTTCTGTTCTACATGGTTCTGCTCTGCCTGGTTCTGCTATGCCTAGTTTTATTCTACCTGGTTCTGTTCTACCTGGTTCTGCTCTGCCTGGTTCTGCTCTGCCTGGTTCTGCTCTGCCTGGTTCTGTTCTACCTGGTTCTGCTCTGCCTGGTTCTGCTATGCCTAGTTTTATTCTACCTGGTTCTGTTCTACCTGGTTCTGCTCTGCCTGGTTCTGCTCTGCCTGGTTCTGTTCTACCTGGTTCTGCTCTGCCTGGTTCTGCTATGCCTAGTTTTATTCCACCTGGTTCTGTTCTACCTGGTGCTGCTCTATCTGGTTCTGCTCTGCCTGGTTCTGTTCTGCCTGGCTCTATTCTAACCGGTTCTGTTCTACCTGGTTCTGTTCTGTCTGTTTCTGCTCTGCCTGGTTCTGTTCTACCTGGTTCTGCTCTACCGGGTTCTGCTCTGCCTGTTTCTGCTCTTTCTGGTTCTGTTCTACCTGGTTGTGCTCTATCTGGTTCTGCTCTGCCTGGTTCTGTTCTACCTTGTTCTGTTCTACCTGGTTCTGCTCTGCCTGGTTCTGTTCTACCTGGTTCTGTTCTACCTGGTTCTGCTCTGCCTGGTTCTGTTCTACCTGGTTCTGTTCTACCTTGTTCTGTTCTACCTGGTTCTGCTCTGCCTGGTTCTGTTCTACCTGGTTCTGCTCTGCCTGGTTCTGTTCTACCTGGTTCTGTTCTACCTTGTTCTGTTCTACCTGGTTCTGCTCTGCCTGGTTCTGTTCTACCTGGTTCTGTTCTACCTGGTTCTGTTCTACCTGGTTCTGCTCTGCCTGGTTCTGTTCTACCTGGTTCTGTTCTACCTGGTTCTGCTCTGCCTGGTTCTGTTCTACCTGGTTCTGTTCTACCTTGTTCTGTTCTACCTGGTTCTGCTCTGCCTGGTTCTGTTCTACCTGGTTCTGTTCTACCTGGTTCTGCTCTGCCTGGTTCTGTTCTATCTGTTTCTGGTTCTTCTCAGGTCTCAGGTTGTACCAGTGTTATCTCTACAGTTGCAGGTCTATAATCTTCAGCATCTATCTAGCAGGTTCTGTTTCTGTGTGGAGGACATACCTGAGAGCAGAACCGTGTTCCTTGGGACCCACATGTTGACTGAACCTAGATTAGAGGCTAATCTGCTGACAGTCTGAAGGCTAATCTCACAGATTAACAGATTCAGCCCAGCCCAGCTCGACCAGGAACACTACAGGACCAGCAGGGGGCAGCAGTCTGGTCAGGTCCAGTCAGACCTTATTGGTTCAGACAGTGTCCCTGTTTGGAGCGGTCCCAGCACTGATGTCCAGTGGGACGTTGGTCTGGGTCTGCAGAGCAGCAGCAGATGGATGTTATCCATGGGGGAGGGTCTCTGCAGGGGGTCTGGACATGTGGGTGAGGTCAGCCCTTTTGAAACAGCTAATCCTCAGGAGGCTGGAGGAACATCTTAGCCAGTTGATGCAGTAATGTTTGAACTGACCAATAGAAAGAAGTTAAAATTGGAGGACACGCCCCAAATTTGCATAATAAAGCAGAAACATGAAGGTGGAGATGAATAAAAGAATGATTAAAAAGATACAGAAATAATGAAATGATTACATAAAGTGTTCAATGAATCATTCTTACTAAACATTAATTCATATCTGCATTTCAATTCTGTGGGTTTGGTCCTCCAAACACTAGGGGGAGCTCTGGCTTTGATTCAAACTGTGCAACCTCATCCCTCCTCCTTTCAAAGGATGACAGCAACATCTTGGCTGTTGTGTTGATTTAAAAAAATGTCCCTTATCCTCCTGTTCCAGTAGAATCCTCCTGTTCTGATGCACCTTGATGCGTCAACTATTGACTTTGCATGAAAACTAACTGCTTTTGCTGCTCTGCTGCAGGTGTGAACGAAGCATAAGGAAAACCAGCTGATTGCATCGACTCATAGACTCTTCAGCAATCCTTCACACCAAGCATGCTTGTAGCGACAGTGAAAAGGAAAACTCTCTATGAACAGGAAGAAACCTACCAATACAGGAAGGGATCAGTCACCTCGATACAGGAAGTGATCAGTCATCATAAGAATACAGGAAGGGATCAGTCATCATATGAATACAGGAAGGGATCAATCACCTCGATACAGGAAGTGATCAGTCATAATAAGAATACAGGAAGGGATCAGTCATCATAGGAATACAAGAAGGGATCAGTCATCACCTCGATACAGGAAGTGATCAGTCATCATAAGAATACAGGAAGGGATCAGTCATCATAGGAATACAAGAAGGGATCAGTCATCACCTCGATACAGGAAGTGATCAGTCATCATAAGAATACAGGAAGTGATCAGTCATCAAGAATACAGGAAGGGATCAGTCATCATATGAATACAGGAAGTGATCAGTCATCATAGGAATACAAGAA
The DNA here is from genome assembly GCA_030533445.1 of Cyprinodon diabolis. NCBI lineage: Eukaryota > Metazoa > Chordata > Actinopteri > Cyprinodontiformes > Cyprinodontidae > Cyprinodon > Cyprinodon diabolis. The sequence continues at coordinate 48,319,298 of CM060067.1, read as the reverse complement.
GGGATCAGTCATCACATCGATACAGGAAGTGATCAGTCATCATAGGATTACAAGAAGGGATCAGTCATCACATCGATACAGGAAGTGATCAGTCATCACATCGATACAGGAAGTGATCAGTCATCATATAAATACAAGAAGAGATCAGTCATCACATCGATACAGGAAGTGATCAGTCATCACATCGATACAGGAAGTGATCAGTCATCATATGAATACAAGAAGGGATCTGTCATCATATAAATACAAGAAGGGATCAGTCATCACATCGATACAGGAAGTGATCAGTCATCACATCGATACAGGAAGTGATCAGTCATCAGGAATACAAGAAGGGATCAGTCATCACATCGATACAGGAAGTGATCAGTCATCATATGAATACAAGAAGGGATCAGTCATTATATGAATACAGGAAGAGATCAGTCACATCGATACAGGAAGTGATCAGTCATCATATGAATACAGGAAGGGATCAATCACCTCGATACAGGAAGTGATCAGTCATTATATGAATACAAGAAGGGATCAGTCATCATATCAATACAGGAAGTGATCAGTCATCATATGAATACAGGAAGTGATCAGTCATCATATGAATACAAGAAGGGATCAGTCATCATATGAATACAGGAAGGGATCAGTCATCACATCGATACAGGAAGTGTTCAGTCATCATATGAATACAGGAAGTGATCAGTCATCACATGAATACAAGAAGTGATCAGTCATCATATGAATACAAGAAGGGATCAGTCATCACATCGATACAGGAAGTGATCAGTCATCAGGAATACAAGAAGGGATCAGTCATCATATGAATACAGGAAGGGATCAGTCATCATATCAATACAGGAAGTGATCAGTCATCATATGAATACAGGAAGTGATCAGTCATCACATGAATACAAGAAGTGATCAGTCATCATATGAATACAAGAAGGGATCAGTCATCACATCGATACAGGAAGTGATCAGTCATCATATGAATACAAGAAGGGATCAGTCATCATATGAATACAGGAAGTGATCAGTCACATGGATACAGGAAGTGATCAGTCATCATATGAATACAAGAAGGGATCAGTCATCATATGAATACAGGAAGGGATCAGTCATCACCTCGATACAGGAAGTGATCAGTCATCATAAGAATAAAGGAAGTGATCAGTCATCATAAGAATACAGGAAGTGATCAGTCATCAAGAATACAGGAAGGGATCAGTCATCATATGAATACAGGAAGGGATCAGTCATCATAGGAATACAAGAAGGGATCAGTCATCACATCGATACAGGAAGTGATCAGTCATCATAGGATTACAAGAAGGGATCAGTCATCACATCGATACAGGAAGTGATCAGTCATCATATAAATACAAGAAGAGATCAGTCATCACATTGATACAGGAAGTGATCAGTCATCACATCGATACAGGAAGTGATCAGTCATCATATGAATACAAGAAGGGATCAGTCATCACATCGATACAGGAAGTGATCACTCATCACATCGATACAGGAGGTGATCAGTCATCATATGAATACAAGAAGGGATCAGTCATCATATGAATACAAGAAGGGATCAGTCATCACATCGATACAGGAAGTGATCAGTCATCACATCGATACAGGAAGTGATCAGTCATCAGGAATACAAGAAGGGATCAGTCATCACATCGATACAGGAAGTGATCAGTCATCATATGAATACAAGAAGGGATCAGTCATTATATGAATACAGGAAGAGATCAGTCACATCGATACAGGAAGTGATCAGTCATCATATGAATACAGGAAGGGATCAATCACCTCGATACAGGAAGTGATCAGTCATTATATGAATACAAGAAGGGATCAGTCATCATATCAATACAGGAAGTGATCAGTCATCATATGAATACAGGAAGTGATCAGTCATCATATGAATACAAGAAGGGATCAGTCATCATATGAATACAGGAAGGGATCAGTCATCACATCGATACAGGAAGTGTTCAGTCATCATATGAATACAGGAAGTGATCAGTCATCACATGAATACAAGAAGTGATCAGTCATCATATGAATACAAGAAGGGATCAGTCATCACATCGATACAGGAAGTGATCAGTCATCAGGAATACAAGAAGGGATCAGTCATCATATGAATACAGGAAGGGATCAGTCATCATATCAATACAGGAAGTGATCAGTCATCATATGAATACAGGAAGTGATCAGTCATCACATGAATACAAGAAGTGATCAGTCATCATATGAATACAAGAAGGGATCAGTCATCACATCGATACAGGAAGTGATCAGTCATCAGGAATACAAGAAGTGATCAGTCATCACATCGATACAGGAAGTGATCAGTCATCATATGAATACAAGAAGGGATCAGTCATCATATGAATACAGGAAGTGATCAGTCACATGGATACAGGAAGTGATCAGTCATCATATGAATACAAGAAGGGATCAGTCATCATATGAATACAGGAAGGGATCAGTCATCACCTCGATACAGGAAGTGATCAGTCATCATAAGAATAAAGGAAGTGATCAGTCATCATAAGAATACAGGAAGTGATCAGTCATCATATGAATACAGGAAGTGATCAGTCATCATAGGAATACAAGAAGGGATCAGTCATCACATCGATACAGGAAGTGATCAGTCATCATAGGATTACAAGAAGGGATCAGTCATCACATCGATACAGGAAGTGATCAGTCATCATATAAATACAAGAAGAGATCAGTCATCACATTGATACAGGAATTGATCAGTCATCACATCGATACAGGAAGTGATCAGTCATCATATGAATACAAGAAGGGATCAGTCATCACATCGATACAGGAAGTGATCACTCATCACATCGATACAGGAGGTGATCAGTCATCATATGAATACAAGAAGGGATCAGTCATCATATGAATACAAGAAGGGATCAGTCATCACATCGATACAGGAAGTGATCAGTCATCACATCGATACAGGAAGTGATCAGTCATCAGGAATACAAGAAGGGATCAGTCATCACATCAATACAGGAAGTGATCAGTCATCACATCGATACAGGAAGTGATCAGTCATCACATCGATACAGGAAGTGATCAGTCATCATATGAATACAGGAAGTGATCAGTCATCATATGAATACAAGAAGGGATCAGTCATTATATGAATACAGGAAGAGATCAGTCACATCGATACAGGAAGTGATCAGTCATCATATGAATACAAGAAGGGATCAGTCATCATATGAATACAGGAAGTGATCAGTCACATGAATACAGGAAGTGATCAGTCATCATATGAATACAAGAAGGGATCAGTCATCATATGAATACAGGAAGGGATCAGTCATCACCTCGATACAGGAAGTGATCAGTCATCATAAGAATAAAGGAAGTGATCAGTCATCATAAGAATACAGGAAGTGATCAGTCATCAAGAATACAGGAAGGGATCAGTCATCATATGAATACAGGAAGTGATCAGTCATCATAGGAATACAAGAAGGGATCAGTCATCACATCGATACAGGAAGTGATCAGTCATCATAGGATTACAAGAAGGGATCAGTCATCACATCGATACAGGAAGTGATCAGTCATCATATAAATACAAGAAGAGATCAGTCATCACATCGATACAGGAAGTGATCAGTCATCACATCGATACAGGAAGTGATCAGTCATCACATCGATACAGGAAGTGATCAGTCATCATATGAATACAAGAAGGGATCAGTCATCACATCGATACAGGAAGTGATCACTCATCACATCGATACAGGAGGTGATCAGTCATCATATGAATACAAGAAGGGATCAGTCATCATATGAATACAAGAAGGGATCAGTCATCACATCGATACAGGAAGTGATCACTCATCACATCGATACAGGAGGTGATCAGTCATCATATGAATACAAGAAGGGATCAGTCATCATATGAATACAAGAAGGGATCAGTCATCACATCGATACAGGAAGTGATCAGTCATCACATCGATACAGGAAGTGATCAGTCATCAGGAATACAAGAAGGGATCAGTCATCACATCAATACAGGAAGTGATCAGTCATCATATGAATACAGGAAGTGATCAGTCATCATATGAATACAAGAAGGGATCAGTCATTATATGAATACAGGAAGAGATCAGTCACATCAATACAGGAAGTGATCAGTCATTATATGAATACAAGAAGGGATCAGTCATCATATCAATACAGGAAGTGATCAGCAGTGTTGGGCACGTTACTTTGAAAAAGTAATTAGTTATAGTTACTAGTTACTTCTCCCAAAAAGTAACTGAGTTACTAACTGAGTTACTCCACAATAAAAGTAACTAGTTACTAGTAAAAGTAACTATTGCGTTACTTTTGCGTTTCTCGCCCCCGTACCCCTCCCCACCCAGCCCCCACCTTCTCACCGTGTGTTTCCAAAGCCAGCTGAATAGTGCGGACGACAAAGACAAGAACCTGCAGAGAGTTTTGCATTTATTGCAACTCAACGTAAATGACATCAGGGGGGAACGCCATGTGAAGTTTTTAACAGGGCATTCAGATCTGGTGAGTGAATGAAATTAATAACTGGGGATGTCTAATTCTGAAATCCTGTGTGTTTGGGTTGTTATAGATACTGCAACATCTATCTATCATCTATCTATCTATCTATCTATCTATCTAGATGTATACTCTGTGTGTGACATAAAATATGGATCTCCATCCCTGCCACAAAGGCCATCAAATAATGTTTAAAATAAAAAATACAGTAGGTTGAGAAGGCAGAGTATCCATCCATCCATCCATCCATCCATCCATCCATCATCCATCCATCATCCATCCATCCATCCATCCATCCATCCATCCATCCAGATCTCTCCCTTTCATTTGATCGTTCACGCTCTCCATAGTTCTCCTGTGGCGCGAGCACAGGGCGACTGGTGCGCGCCTTTAGAGAGCGTGCGCGTTTCCTGTCGCTTGCGCGGTAACTCGTGCCGCCTGCGCTGTGCGGAGATGCAGAGGAAACCGTATCTGATGGGGAAACGCAGCTCGATGTAACACCGGTATTTCCATCAGGAAAACGCTGTTTTGCTGCTGGAGTCCTCCTGACTCTCCATCTCTCTGTGTGTGCTGTACGTTAACACCCACCAGCAGAAACACCCACCTACCAACTGACAGACGGAATCTCACTATACATCAGCCATTCTCATCCTCCCCTCTCTCATGACAAGGCGCGCACCTCTGGATGACCTAAAAAATAATCTTTAATATCTTTTAAACAAAAGTAGCACAAACAATATTTTTTCTGCACAAATCTGCACTAACGTTGCACTAACCATTCAGTCTATTTGCAGAGTTTTTTGACGTGGGTGGGGTGTCAGCTTCACGCAGCTGCGCACGAGTCCTATCATGAAAAAAGGTTCATTGTGTGACCTGAGTAACGCGCAGTAACGGGGTGTCTGCAATGGTAACTGCGTTATAGTTACAGTCAAAGTAATTAGTTAGATTACTCGTTACTAAAACAAGGTAACGGCGTTAACAACGCCGTTACTTTCAAC
>CM060067.1:48278731-48306231 GCA_030533445.1 Cyprinodon diabolis | reverse complement strand
CTCCCCCACGGAGTCCTCTGGGTTTTTGGCTCATTATGGGGGGAGGTTCAGTTTTTATCCAGTAAGCCTGGCTCCAGGGAGGAGACCAGTTTAAAGTCCAGCTTCAAGTTCCGGTTCCTACGTCCTGTCTCTGCTACCCTCTTCCACTGAGCCTGCCTGTCTGCACCTGATCCTGTCTGCTCCTGTGCGTGACCACCTGGTCATGCTTCTGGTCCCAGTCAGACTCTGAACCCTCCTGGGAGCCTGTGGATGCCTGGAAGTCTGGATCCTGCCACCTGTTTCTGTTCCTGTCTGTTCTGGATCCTGCCACCTGTTTCTGTTCCAGTCTGTTCTGGATCCCTCAGCAGGATCAGCTTCCAGCATCACCTCTGGGACTGCAGCACTGGGGACACTCGTGGTCTGGACTGTTAAACCAGGTAAGTGACCAACCCAGATAATCATACATCTGTTTATCGTGGTCACTTACCTGTGTTTCCCCCCCTAGAGTGTCTGAGATTGGGCGGTGCCCCGCCCCCCCGCCTGCAGTGTCCGCGAGCCACAGCACCGCTTTTGTTTTGTTTTTATTTTAATAAACCTTTTGAACTTTCCTACTGACTGTCTCTCCTGAATACCGGGTCCATCTGTCCTCGGTTCATGACAAAGGATTAATCTGTTGTTCCAGATCGGGACAGAATGAGGTGAAAAATTCTGCCTAAAAATAAGTTTCCAATATTGCAGAACCTGTTTATGGAAGTCTGATCGTTTTATCGGTAACTTAGAGATTTCAAAGTCTCATCAGGAATGAGATTTCACCAAAAGCATTAAAAGTCTTGTAGGTCAATTCTGCCAGAAACGTTCATCATTTAGTTCTGAAGCCGTCTGAGTCTGATGGTTCCATTCACTGGGTCAGAATCCATCAGAACTCCTTCTTCTAAAGGCGTAACATCTCCTTATATAATGGCTTCTGTTTCGCCAAATGAAATTAAAACGTATTTTTTAAATCATTTTATCAGATACGAGTAATACGTCCAAAAATCAATCTCTCTGGAGCCACCTGTTGAGAATGACTTTAACTTTCTCAATTTTACTTTCTATATTTCATGCTTCTCTTGATGTTTTATCCTTTGTGTTGATAGCTAAATATTTCACCTCTTTTTTAATTGGGATGTTACAAACAGTGTTTAAAGAGCCATCATGAACAGTCATTATTTCACTAATCTGATTCAGTTTTCTTTAAAGGCTGCGTCTATAATTGGAACATATTCTTTGATCTCTTCTAGAAAGATTTGCGTTAGCAGAATTATATTTAGATGAATATAGATTTGAATAAAATCTGTAAATTTCCTCTGCAATAATCTTATGATCTATGTACTCTTGTCTATAATAAGTGAATTTATACTTTTTCTTTCTTGCCTATTTTTTCCAGATTACTAAATTAAGATGTATTTTTCTCTCCTTCTTCTGTCCGTTTGACTCGAGATCCGATGTAAGCACCATGTGCTCTTTTACGATATTTAACATCAGCCTTACAAATTTATATCTGTCAGCTTCAGTCATTTCGGTGTTTTTACACCAATAATTTATATTTTGCACCAGTCTCGCCTCAGATTCTCTCCGTCGTCAGTTTACTAAATGATATTGAGAGTGCCTAGAATTTAAAGTATTGCCATCTCTTACTCATGCTACCAATAGACTGGTCAGTTTCAATGATCCGTATCAATTCTTTAATCATTCGAACATATTCCTCATCTTTTAGTAATTCAGCATTACATCTCCAGTAATCTTTTTTAAAGTTGCTCCTATTAGTGGGATTTAATTTGAGTGATATAACACAGTGATCTGTTAGAGGAGCAGAGGAAATGGAGACATCTGAAGCATATTCAGCTACTTCTATCCTAGATTTGGGACTACCATTTGCTTTGATCCAAGTGAATTGGAGAATATTTGGGTTTTTGTCCCGCCATTAATCTATGAGATTATTAGAGTAAATGAATTCCAGTAACATTAGATCTAATTGCTCAGAAGCATATCTGGAAGGGCATCTTATCAGGGGTCAGGTTAAAGTCACCGCCCAACACAATAAAATCTGAATTATAAATGTCCTTATATTCAGAGATGATATCAGCTAGCTTTAACAATAACAACTTCTTCTGGTTAGTATTTGCAAACCCATAAACATTGCAGAGTATGAGAAAATGTCCTTCAGTATTTAACAGAGCAGCTTTTCCAGAGCTCCTCAGCTCTAGAGGCAATAACCTCGGCAGGACATCTGTTAAAGCAGATAGCGAGCCCTCCAGGGCGGTTAGAGCCATGGCTGAACAAGATCTTTCTCCCCATTGGTTTGACCACCAGGTGCCGTCTGCGTCGCATGAGTGAGTCTCTTGCCGTCTCTATGTTGACGTTTGGTGAATTGGACAATAATCGGACGGGTTCGGTGGTCTTCCAATCACCATATATCCTCTCGGCCCATTCTGGAGCAATCTTTTTCAACAATGGAATCACATCCTGTCGAATGTTTTCCCCATCGCCTCCTTCATCCCTCTGATCCTCAGGTTCCATCTTCGTTTATAACGATCCATCTCTCTTGAGCTGCCATGGAGTCTATCGCCTTCCTTTCGTAGAGTTGACACGTCTGACTCCAGACAAGCAACTTTTTCTGTAGAATCTTTTAACTCAGCAGCGTTAAACTCTGGAGCTTTAGCAAGATTGCTAATAGTTGCTGCGTTTTGGGTTAATTTTATGTTCATATCGGCCATCTTTTTATCCTGGGTGTCAAATCGCAGACGTAAAGCTTGGATGGCATCCAGTAGATCTTCCATTGTTGTGTTTGATTTCCTTATTTTTCGGGCATGAGCTCCTTCCCTTTGAAATAACTCTGTTTCATGCAGACCTCATTTTCCTTCCCGCCTCTTTCAGTCTCCATTTCTGATACATAATCATGGTCCTTGGTAGCCGACGTTTTTTCTCTTTTGGTATGTTCTTTGGCAGCTTGGGGCTTTCTTTCTACCTTATGCATGTCTAGATAAATAAAAAAAACTATTCTGAAAGGGTGAAAAAGTCAGATCTACGTGAACTAGAGGAAGATCACACAAACGCTTCGAAAAGCGCTTCTGCTCAGTCCGCCATCTTGACGGCTCCCGTGATCAGTCATTATATCAATACAGGAAGTGATCAGACATCATGTTAATACAGGAAGTGATCAGTCATCATGTTAATGCAGGAAGTGATCAGCCGTCATGTTAATGCAGGAAGTGATCAGTCGTCATGTTAATGCAGGAAGTGATCAGTCATCATGTTAATGCAGGAAGTGATCAGCCATCATGTTAATGCAGGAAGTGATCAGACATCATGTTAATGCAAGAAGTGATCAGACATCATGTTAATGCAGGAAGTGATCAGACATCATGTTAATGCAGGAAGTGATCAGTCGTCATGTTAATACAGGAAGTGATCAGTCGTCATGTTAATGCAGGAAGTGATCAGCCATCATGTTAATGCAGGAAGTGATCAGTCGTCATGTTAATACAGGAAGTGATCAGACATCATGTTAATGCGGGAAGTGATCAGTCGTCATGTTAATACAGGAAGTGATCAGTCGTCATGTTAATGCAGGAAGTGATCAGCCATCATGTTAATGCAGGAAGTGATCAGACATCATGTTAATTCAGGAAGTGATCAGTCATCATGTTAATACAGGAAGTGATCAGACATCATGTTAATGCAGGAAGTGATCAGACATCATGTTAATACAGGAAGTGATCAGACATCATGTTAATGCAGGAAGTGATCAGACATCATGTTAATGCGGGAAGTGATCAGACATCATGTTAATGCAGGAAGTGATCAGTCGTCATGTTAATACAGGAAGTGATCAGACATCATGTTAATGCGGGAAGTGATCAGTCGTCATGTTAATGCAGGAAGTGATCAGTCGTCATGTTAATACAGGAAGTGATCAGACATCATGTTAATACAGGAAGTGATCAGTCATCATGTTAATACAGGAAGTGATCAGACATAATGTTAATGCAGGAAGTGATCAGACATCATGTTAATGCGGGAAGTGATCAGACATCATGTTAATGCAGGAAGTGATCAGTCGTCATGTTAATACAGGAAGTGATCAGACATCATGTTAATACAGGAAGTGATCAGTCATCATGTTAATACAGGAAGTGATCAGACATAATGTTAATGCAGGAAGTGATCAGTCGTCATGTTAATGCGGGAAGTGATCAGTCGTCATGTTAATGCAGGAAGTGATCAGTCATCATGTTAATGCGGGAAGTGATCAGTCGTCATGTTAATGCAGGAAGTGATCAGTCGTCATGTTAATGCAGGAAGTGATCAGTCATCATGTTAATACAGGAAGTGATCAGTCATCATGTTAATGCAGGAAGTGATCAGACATCATGTTAATACAGGAAGTGATCAGACATCATGTTAATGCAGGAAGTGATCAGCCATCATGTTAATGCAGGAAGTGATCAGACATCATGTTAATGCAGGAAGTGATCAGTCGTCATGTTAATGCAGGAAGTGATCAGTCATCATGTTAATACAGGAAGTGATCAGTCATCATGTTAATGCAGGAAGTGATCAGCCATCATGTTAATGCAGGAAGTGATCAGACATCATGTTAATGCAGAAAGTGATCAGACATCATGTTAATGCAGGAAGTGATCAGTCGTCATGTTAATACAGGAAGTGATCAGACATCATGTTAATGCAGGAAGTGATCAGTCGTCATGTTAATGCAGGAAGTGATCAGTCGTCATGTTAATGCAGGAAGTGATCAGTCGTCATGTTAATGCAGGAAGTGATCAGTCGTCATGTTAATGCAGGAAGTGATCAGACATCATGTTAATACAGGAAGTGATCAGTCATCATGTTAATGCAGGAAGTGATCAGACATCATGTTAATGCAGGAAGTGATCAGTCGTCATGTTAATGCAGGAAGTGATCAGACATCATGTTAATGCAGGAAGTGATCAGACATCATGTTAATGCAGGAAGTGATCAGACATCATGTTAATGCAGGAAGTGATCAGTCGTCATGTTAATGCAGGAAGTGATCAGTCGTCATGTTAATGCAGGAAGTGATCAGACATCATGTTAATGCAGGAAGTGATCAGTCGTCATGTTAATGCAGGAAGTGATCAGTCGTCATGTTAATGCAGGAAGTGATCAGACATCATGTTAATGCAGGAAGTGATCAGTCGTCATGTTAATGCAGGAAGTGATCAGTCGTCATGTTAATGCAGGAAGTGATCAGTCGTCATGTTAATGCAGGAAGTGATCAGTCGTCACGTTAATGCAGGAAGTGATCAGACGTCATGTTAATGCAGGAAGTGATCAGTCGTCATGTTAATGCAGGAAGTGATCAGTCGTCATGTTAATGCAGGAAGTGATCAGACATGTTAATGCAGGAAGTGATCAGTTGTCATGTTAATGCAGGAAGTGATCAGTCGTCATGTTAATGCAGGAAGTGATCAGACATCATGTTAATGCAGGAAGTGATCAGTCGTCATGTTAATGCAGGAAGTGATCAGTCGTCATGTTAATGCAGGAAGTGATCAGTCGTCATGTTAATGCAGGAAGTGATCAGTCGTCATGTTAATGCAGGAAGTAATCAGACGTCATGTTAATGCAGGAAGTGATCAGTCGTCATGTTAATGCAGGAAGTGATCAGACATCATGTTAATGCAGGAAGTGATCAGTCGTCATGTTAATACAGGAAGTGATCAGTCGTCATGTTAATGCAGGAAGTGATTAGTCATCATGTTAATGCAGGAAGTGATCAGACATGTTAATGCAGGAAGTGATCAATCGTCATGTTAATGCAGGAAGTGATCAGACATGTTAATGCAGGAAGTGATCAGTCGTCATGTTAATGCAGGAAGTGATCAGACATGTTAATGCAGGAAGTGATCAATCGTCATGTTAATGCAGGAAGTGATCAGACATGTTAATGCAGGAAGTGATCAGACATCATGTTAATGCAGGAAGTGATCAGACATGTTAATGCAGGAAGTGATCAGACATCATGTTAATGCAGGAAGTGATCAGTCGTCATGTTAATGCAGTTGATCCACTCCACAATGCCTGCCTGTCACCCGACCAGGCTGCTGCAGCAGGTTGCAAACATGGGCTCATCTACTGGACCTGTAGATTAAAAGAAGGATAAAGAATTTTGCATGCAGATCATTGACAGATGGTTAATATGCAGGGATTGCCAGCACACAGAATATTTCTGCAGACATCCCCATTGTTGGGATCTGGAGAAGTTCCACCTTTCTCCAGCAGAGTCCGCCGTGGATCCTCCTGAGCTGAGCCTTCGACACACCTGAGGCGCATCTCATCATCAGAGGATCCACAGTATATAACCTGCCTTCAGACCTTGCCTCAACGCCGCAGTGTTTATCCAGTTTGGTTAGCACCTGAGCCTAGCTTCTTCTGAGAACCTTTGTTGCTCCTGATTGGATTCTAATCCCTCTTTGTCTCTGCTTTCAGGAATCCAGTTTTTCCTTGTAAGCTCTGGATGAGCTTAACCTGCCGAGCCAGCCCTCTGAGCCAAACCTGAACACCCTTCTCTGGATTCTCATGCAGCTCTGGACTAAGAGCTGGAAACCCAAAGCCAAGGTCTGCCCTCACGCTAGAAGTAAGACGCTGAAGCGGTTATTGGACTCTGCTGAACTAAACAGTCTCCGGACCCAACAGTTCCTCTCTCAAAGCCAAACCCGGACACCTCAATGTGTAAATCTGAAACTCTCAAACTCAGACTCATCTGCTCCCAAGCTAACTGAACTGTCATCCTCACAGACTCCAGTGAACCTGCCCCCAGGCCTGAACCAGTTCCTGTGTTTATTCCATGTGCTTGTGCTCAATAAAACTTGTTTAACTTTTCATCTGTTTCCGTGGTGTTCTGCATACTGGGCTTTTCTGAAAACCCATCATGGGACCCATTCTCCCAGAAGTTCCAGGATCACTGATGCCCGCGAGTCGGATAAATGATCCGGGATTTTAGACCATGGGAGGAGGTGTTTTTTAATGTGAGTGAGAGCGATCAGGCAATAATTAATGCGTCATGTGAGGATTAGAACTACTGCGATTGTGCAGACAACAGTAGAGCGCGGGGTGTGAGGAGGAGGTTGCTGTGAAACCTGTGCAGCGTTTCTGTCCAAAGCGATGCTCTGATCAGCGTTCCAGGCGACTGGTTGATCAGAGAGCTGAATTGATCAGTCCCATAAGTTCCTCTGGTTACCCTCTGACAGTCGCCTAGTTACCACTCAAAGCAGTGCATCCTGGGAAACGGCAGAGGGTCAACCCTCCAGTAAAAACCAAAATATAGGAATAATTTTACAGCAGAATATACTAAAGTAAATCCACGTCTAGTGAAGCGGAGGAACAGTGGCGGATCTAGACCAAATGGACCCGGGGGCCAGGAGGGGGCCAGCGTGTTTTCATGGGGGCCCAGAAAAGCATGAAATAAAAAACAGGACAGGAGATTCACATGTATTAATAGAGCTGCATGAAGGGAAATTTATTTTCAATGAGGTTCATCACAAATATTTCTAATGAGGTCAATATACATTTATAACTTAGGAATTTTACATATTTTTGACTTAATTTAAGTTAAAACTACAGTTTTCTATAAATTTGAATTTGAACTCAAGAAAAACTTAAATTCATCTGAAAAATTAGAGCTTTTTTTCTTTATTAAAAAACAATTAGCAGATGAAAACTGGGATCCTAACTCAGTACCACTGAAGCCTTATTATCACCTTACTGGTTTTGAATAATTACACTGCAAAAAATCTAAATCTAGGGAAGTCATTTTTTCTTAAAATAAGTGCATTTGTTCTTGAATTGAGGTGGTAAAAGAGACATTTTGCCAATGGAACAAGACAATTTACACCTAAAATAAGAAAACACAATTGCATTGTCTTATTTCAAGAGCATTTTATCTAATTATCTTATTTTAGGAGTAAAATTACTAATTCCATTGGCAAACTATCTCATTTACCTGCTCAAATTAAAGGTGAATACACTTAGTTTAAGACATTTTTACTTATTTCTAGATCGTTTTTGCAGTGTAGTAAAACTGAATTTATAAAGAAAATAATGAAATAGATCCAAAGGACCGATCAGTAACCATGTCTGTTCTAGTGCATCATCATTAGAATTTCTTTAAGTATTATGTCTTCAGTACAGGGGCCATAACAGGGGCCAGGACGTGATCTACAGGGGCACTGGCCCCCGTTGGCCCCTGTCTAGAACCGGCCATGGTGAGGAATGATGACGCCGTGGCGAGGTGCACTGTATGCTGATGTTCAAGGCTACAAGATTAAAAGTATTGAAAATAAAAGACCAAAACTGTTCTGTTTAGTGTTTAAGGAATTACTGTTAGTTAATAAACAGTTGATGAAAAGTTGCTGGCCTTAAGTGTGTGGGGCATGGTGGGGGTCCGTTGACCCCGGGGGGGGCGGGGGTGGGGGATAAGCATCTCCCTGAAATGAGTTTTTGGAAGTTGGGATGCCTGCTTCTGCAGATAATGGACCACAGAGAAAGTATGTTTTAGCAAGAAGTGAAGGTTTTCTTTCATCTCCTCTCTAACGTTGATGTCGTGATGCTTCCTGAACTCGTGGCTGTGCTGGTTGGGCATCTGATCACCGTCTGATCAGGGAAATATGGCTGCATTGTTTTCATCTGTCAGGTAGTTTCTTCATGGACCGATGATTAGATTCAGGTCAGGAAACCATATGGATTAATGTTCTCATTCATATCAACACACATGCAACACATTTATACACATATATAAAGTCGTTATGTAACTTCTTAGATCAGGGGTGTCCAAACTTTTTGCAAAGGGGGCCCGATGTGGTGTGTTAAAAATGTAGGGGGGCGACCTTGGCGGACATTCTTTACATAAATCAGCCATATATTTATACAAATATTAGCAAGCTTTTCTGTATTTCACATTTGCTTTTTATTTTAATCTCAGCCATCTTTTGGTTCATATGAAACATGCATATTAGGCAAGTGAATATTTACTTAACTTTTTTAACACTTAACTTTTTTGTAACAGTTAAACAGAAGTAGAAGTTCTTGAATGCAAATTACATTTGAAACATAAAAAATTCCCCATGGCAGTTCAATATTTACAGAATTTAAAAATAAAACAGAGAAATGATCAAGTAATAACAAGTGCAGGGCTCATTGTAAACATGACATATTAGTAACTATAAATGTTGATTAGATTTTTGAAAGTTTATTATTCTGGAGTGAAAATTGACAACGTGTTTGAATGTATGACTGATTTTGATCTTACAAAACAAAATGTGCCAGAGCCACAGTGTTACGTGCCAGGACCACAGTGTTACGTGCCAGAGCCAAAGTGTTACGTGCCAGAGCCACAGTGTTACATGCCAGAGCCACAGTGTTACGTGCCAGAGCCACAGTGTTACGTGCCAGAGCCACAGTGTTACGTGCCAGAGCCACAGTGTTACGTGCCAGAGCCACAGTGTTACGTGCCAGAGCCACAGTGTTACGTGCCAGAGCCAAAGTGTTATGTGCCAGGGCCACAGTGTTACGTGCCAGAGCCACAGTGTTACATGCCAGAGCCACAGTGTTACGTGCCAGAGCCACAGTGTTACGTGCCAGAGCCACAGTGTTACGTGCCAGAGCCACAGTGTTACATGCCAGAGCCACAGTGTTACGTGCCAGAGCCACAGTGTTACATGCCAGAGCCACAGTGTTACGTGCCAGAGCCACAGTGTTACGTGCCAGAGCCAAAGTGTTACGTGCCAGGGCCACAGTGTTATGTGCCAGGGCCACAGTGTTACATGCCAGGACCACAGTGTTACGTGCCAGAGCCACAGTGTTACGTGCCAGAGCCAAAGTGTTACGTGCCAGGGCCACAGTGTTACGTGCCAGAGCCACAGTGTTACGTGTCAGGGCCACAGTGTTACGTGCCAGAGCCAAAGTGTTACGTGCCAGGGCCACAGTGTTACGTGCCAGAGCCACAGTGTTACATGCCAGAGCCAAAGTGTTACGTGCCAGAGCCACAGTGTTACGTGCCAGGACCACAGTGTTACGTGCCAGAGCCACAGTGTTACGTGCCAGAGCCAAAGTGTGATGTGCCAGGGCCACAGTGTTATGTGCCAGAGCCACAGTGTTACGTGCCAGAGCCACAGTGTTACGTGCCAGGACCACAGTGTTACGTGCCAGAGCCACAGTGTTACGTGCCAGGACCACAGTGTTATGTGCCAGAGCCACAGTGTTACATGCCAGAGCCACAGTGTTACGTGCCAGAGCCACAGTGTTACGTGCCAGAGCCACAGTGTTACGTGCCAGGACCACAGTGTTAGGTGCCAGGCAGACTTTGGCAAACTGTTGCTGCTTCTCAGGACAGATTTCCTTCACCATAGTCATCACGCAGTCTTTGATAAATTCACCCTCGGTTAAAGCTTTGCAATGTTTTGAGATCAGCGCGGCTACCTCGTAAATAGCCTTTGTAGCGTTCTCATTTGACTCTCGGGCTCTTACAAAATATTGCTGCTGTGAGATGAAACTAGCTTCAAGTTGCTTCAGTTTCTGGCTGCGTTCCGTCCCTGTCATCTTGTCGTAATGTCAGCATGTCTGGTTTGGTAATGTCGCTTCATATTGAACTCTTTTAAAACAGCCACTGTCTCTTTACAAATGAGACAGACGCAGTTGTTGCGTATTTCAGTGAAGAAATAGTCTAATTTCCTCCCATTCTTGAACCATCAGCCCTCGCAGTCAACTTTTCTTTTTTTGTTGATTGTCGCCATTTTAGAAAATTGAGGGGAAAGAGTCACACGGGCTGCTGCCCTCTAGTGGGTAAATGAGGAACAGCATTTAGTGTATAAGCTCCGCCATATGCAGGAAATAGTACTGCTGCCCAATGTATTAAATCTACGGGCCAGACGTTATTTATTTTATGACGGAGCTGCGGGCCGGATGAAAGTTGACCACGGGTCGCATTTGGCCCCCGGGCCGGACTTTGGACATGTCTGTCTTAGATTATTACATATTATTGATTTCTATATGTAAAGTTCTTTGTGCTTCTAATGTATGAAACGTGTTTTATAATTAAAACTTCATTGAAGCAAACAGAACAAGCACAACCAGTGATGGGACTAACGGCGTTGAAAGTAACGGCGTTACTAACGCCGTTACCTTGTTTTAGTAACGAGTAATCTAGCTAATTACTTTGACTGTAACTATAACGCAGTTACCATTGCAGACACCCCGTTACTGCGCGTTACTCAGGTCGCACAATGAACCTTTTTTCATGATAGGACTCGTGCGCAGCTGCGTGAAGCTGACACCCCACCCACGTCAAAAAACTCTGCAAATAGACTGAATGGTTAGTGCAACGTTAGTGCAGATTTGTGCAGAAAAAATATTGTTTGTGCTACTTTTGTTTAAGAGATATTAAAGATTATTTTTTAGGTCATCCAGAGGTGCGCGCCTTGTCATGAGAGAGGGGAGGATGAGATTGGCTGATGTATAGTGAGATTCCATCTGTCAGTTGGGTAGGTGGGTGTTTCTGCTGGTGGGTGTTAACGTACAGCACACACAGAGAGATGGAGAGTCAGGAGGACTCCAGCAGCAAACAGCGTTTTCCTGATGGAAATACCGGTGTTACGTCGAGCTGCGTTTCCCCATCAGATACGGTTTCCTCTGCATCTCCGCACAGCGCAGGCGGCACGAGTCACCGCGCAAGCGACAGGAAACGCGCATGCTCGCTAAAGGCGCGCAACAGTCGCCCTGTGCTCGCGCCACAGGAGAACTATGGAGAGCGTGAACGATCAAATGATTAACCTGACAACAGCCAGAAATGATAGCCTATATGGAGAAAGGGAGAAATCTGGATGATGGATGGATGGATACTCTGCCTTCTCAGCCTACTGTATTTTTTATTTTAAACATTATTTGATGGCCTTTGTGGCAGGGATGGAGATCCATATTTTATGTCACACACAGAGTATAGATCTAGATAGATAGATAGATAGATAGATAGATAGATAGATAGATAGATAGATGTTGCAGTATCTATAACAACCCAAACACACAGGATTTCAGAATTAGACATCCCCAGTTATTAATTTCATTCACTCACCAGATCTGAATGCCCTGTTAAAAACTTCACATGGCGTTCCCCCCTGATGTCATTTACGTTGAGTTGCAATAAATGCTAAACTCTCTGCAGGTTCTTGTCTTTGTCGTCCGCACTATTCAGCTGGCTTTGGAAACACACGGCGAGAAGGTGGGGGCTGGGTGGTGAGGGGTACGGCGGCGAGAAACGCAAAAGTAACGCAATAGTTACTTTTACTAGTAACTAGTTACTTTTATTGTGGAGTAACTCAGTTAGTAACTCAGTTACTTTTTGGGAGAAGTAACTAGTAACTATAACTAATTACTTTTTCAAAGTAACGTGCCCAACACTGAGCACAACACAATCGGTTAGATGGTCAAATAAATAGAAACATAAAGAAACTAAAAGCATGAGTCAGTGCCCCCCTCCTGTAAACCCCCCCATCCTGAGAAATATTACCTCTATGACGTCACTTTGCTTTGAAATGTTTGCATTCTAACTTTGATTGATTAACAAGCAATAACTAATGCTGCAGTGTTCTGATGTTGCTAAGGCAGGTAAGCTAACCAGGTTGTTTTAATGTAAATAGCATAACTAAGGTCAGGGAATTAATCACGTGATTGGTTTGAATATAAAAATATACTAGAAGCGGTTCTGGGCGGGGCTTGTTGCCAGGGGCAGCTGACGGTGAGCGTTGCTAGGAGACGCTGCTGCGTCTCCAAGCAAACTTTACGTCAAACCAGATCATATCCGGGTCATTTACCTTGCCTGAGATCAGAAAAATAAAACAAAAACAGGATTAGGAGCGTTATTTTTTTTTCCAATTACGATTTTATGCACAAACTGGGAAAACGGACAGCAGCTCATTTTCCGTTTTTTCATTTTCTTTGGAAAATAAATATTGAAAAAACGAGTGCATGTTTTCCATTTTTTATTTTTGGTTTTAATTTGAAAAACAAAAGAACGAATGATCGACGGATTAAGATGTTTATTTGCAGAAAGAACAGAGGAGGGGGAGGGGTTACACCGCGTGCGCAACTTCCGGTCTCTGATCAGGACAACATCCGGTTTCCTTCGATACCTGATCAGACCCAGATCACACAGCAGCAGGTAAGCCCAGCTAGGTGATCTGTCTCCATGGTAACCATTCATGTTCCGACATATCTAGTGGGTCCATTCCTCAGAACCTCTAGCTCCAGGTCCGGGTCCTGGTCCAGGTCCGGTGTCCTGGTCCAGGTCCGAGTCCAGTGAATGGATGGACTGGGTGTTTGCAGACAGGTGGCTGATAGGTAGATAGAATATAATAGATAAAATATGACGAATATAGTATAATGGATAGAATATGTAGAAGCAAAGTTTGGGGCCATAAACCTGAAGCACTGCTGGGAAAATCCCTCAGATAAACAAATAAACACTTTAGTAAAAGTATCACACTGATATCTGTACTGAAGTAAAAGTAACAAAGTACTTGCTTTTAAAAATACTTCAGGTATTAAATAACTCTCTGAATGCACTGCAATGAAACCGTTATTAATGTTATTGAATGAACAAAATCATTTCTGTCAAAGTTCACAGCTGGGACTTTATTCTTATGGATCATTTTAAGGATGAGTGAAATATAAAGTGCAGAAAGACTGATTACACCTTTAAAAGAGTTTAATTCAACAAAACATCAGCAGATTTCTACAACATCAAAGTGACTCTGACATGATTTAATTCTATTCAGTTTATTTCTATAGCTCCAATTCCCATCATGTCATCTCAGGTCACTTTCCAGTTCACCAGATCATCCAGTCAGATTGATTCAAAGTTTTCTATCTAAGGAAAACCAGCTGATTGCATCGACTCATTGACTCTTCAGCAATCCCTCACACTAAGCATGCTTGTAGTGACAGTGGAGAGGAAAAACTCCCTTTGAACAGGAAGAAACCTCCAGCAGAACCAGGCTCAGTGTGAGCGGCCATCTGCTGAGGCCCACTGGGGTTCAAGGAGACAGAAGCAGACATAGAAAAAGAAGCATAGATACAAAAGGCAACCAGCTCCACAGGCGGCCCCGTCCAGGAAACACACAGCCAGGCAGACGAGCTCCGAGCCAGCTCCCATGTCAGAGGATGAAGAGAGCACATCCAGTTAGTCACAGTCAGAGAAACAGGACCACACTGGAAAACAGGCCAAGCTCCAACATCTAGAAACAAAGGTGTTGATGGCAGCAGCACAGCTGATATTTCTCTCCAGGATGGAGTCACAGCCAAACAGGAACAGACCAGATGAAGCTGGTGTTTTAACTTTTCCCCAATCAGAGTTATTAGAATTAGATCATGAGTGGGTAACAATAGAGAAGCTGCAGAGAGGTCTGTTAAACTGGTCTGCACCCTGGGGGGTCAGGGTTTTGGAGGACTGACTAATAAATGTGGCCAGATTCCTAGAAAGAAGAGCTGCACCATCCCCATTGGACCGGGAGTAGAATTCTGATTCCTTCTTTTAAGGTCCAAAGTCCTGGCAGGCATTCACCTAATCATATTTAGTTACTTTAACACAATTGTTTCATGTTAGCAGGGTAGGACATAAATCTATTGTCTTAAAGTAACTAAATATGATTAAGTAAATGCCAACAGCGGTTGCATTATTTGTTTCCGTGTACCATGGTTACAGGGCTATTTATCAGGGTTCCTTCATGTTCCATCCATGTTCCATCCATGTTCCATCCATGTTCCTTCATGTTCCATCCATGTTCCATCCATGTTCCTTCACGTTCCATCCATGTTCCTTCACGTTCCATCCATGTTCCTTCATGTTCCTCCATGTTCCTTCATGTTCCATCCATGTTCCTTCATGTTCCTCCATGTTCCTTCATGTTCCATCCATGTTCCTTCACGTTCCATCCATGTTCCTTCATGTTCCATCCATGTTCCTTCATGTTCCATCCATGTTCCTTCACGTTCCATCCATGTTCCTTCACGTTCCATCCATGTTCCTTCACGTTCCATCCATGTTCCTTCATGTTCCATCCATGTTCCATCCATGTTCCTTCATGTTCCATCCATGTTCCATCCATGTTCCTTCACGTTCCATCCATGTTCCATCCATGTTCCTTCACGCTCCATCCATGTTCCTTCACGTTCCATCCATGTTCCATCCATGTTCCTTCACGTTCCATCCATGTTCCTTCACGTTCCATCCATGTTCCTTCATGTTCCATCCATGTTCCTTCACGTTCCATCCATGTTCCTTCATGTTCCATCCATGTTCCTTCACGTTCCATCCATGTTCCTTCATGTTCCATCCATGTTCCATCCATGTTCCTTCATGTTCCATCCATGTTCCATCCATGTTCCTTCACGTTCCATCCATGTTCCTTCACGTTCCATCCATGTTCCTTCACGTTCCATCCATGTTCCTTCATGTTCCATCCATGTTCCTTCACGTTCCATCCATGTTCCTTCACGTTCCATCCATGTTCCTTCATGTTCCATCCATGTTCCTTCACGTTCCACCCATGTTCCTTCATGTTCCATCCATGTTCCTTCACGTTCCATCCATGTTCCTTCATGTTCCATCCATGTTCCTTCACGTTCCATCCATGTTCCTTCACGTTCCATCCATGTTCCTTCACGTTCCATCCATGTTCCATCCATGTTCCCATTATTCCAGTCAGAGGTTCTGTCTGTAACTCATGTCCAGACTGGAGATTTTGACTATAGATTTCATCCTACAAAAGCCTCACAGGCCACCGTACCTCCTGGAGGTCAGGAAAGGCCACATCGGTTCTTGACGTTCCTGATGGATCATAGAACCATATGGTTCCTCTCTCCAGTGCCCGTGGGCTCTGTGCTGCTGTCGTGAGCAGCAGAGGATGTGCAGGGGCCCCTGCTGGCCCCTGGGAGCTCTCATCTCAGGTTGGGAGACAGTGTGCTGGTGACTGTAGAACCTGCAGGGGTTCTTGGATAGGTTCTGGTCCTCATTGGATCTGCTTGTTTTGTTTTGGGTCAGTGTGTCTGCAGCAGAACTCTGGCAGTTCTGGAGGTTTTTCTGGGTCCTAACTCCGGCTGCCTGATGTCAGAAGGTTCCTTGGTTCAGTTCTGCTAACTGGGTCCAGGAATGTGTCTCAGAGGATTTCCATCTAAATGTTACATCAGATGTTTTCATGTCAGAGTGTGTTCTGCTGTGATCCCCATGAAAGGTTCTAGTTCTGCTTCCAGGAATGAATCTGAACCTTTCAGAAATTCTTTGTTCTAATTGGTTCGATTGTCTCCAGAAGTTGGTGTCAGATGACCCCAGGCGACCAGTCAAGGATCTGCGGCGGTGATGTCGGGGGTGGAGCAGCGGTACAGTGACATCAGCCCTGTGACCCTACAGGTGGCCGGCGGGGTCGTGACCTCCAGGCTGTACTGCAAGGAAGTGGAGGGTTTGTCTCAGGCAGAGTCCTTCCTGGTGGAACTTTATCGCTGCAAACTGTGTCAGTTCACCTGCGGACTCAAGGCCACCATCAGCAGCCATGTCTTACTCCGCCACGACCCCCCTGACCTCCCATGCCTTAGCGGACCTGAAGGAGACGAGGTGGGCCGGGAGGGCTCCGAGCCAGAACTCCGGCGGATGGAGTCGCCGTACCAGCTGGATCTGAACGGAGAGGCTAAGCAGGGCGATGAAGATGAGGAGTTCCTGCTCTACAACATGCTGGACTCCATGAGCCCAACCAGCTGCGACATGACCACCGAAGACGGGCTTCAGGTGGCCCACACCTGCGAGGTAACCACCCGATGTAAACCTTACCTGTCTGTGTCAAACACATCAGTGTTGCTGATGGTGACCCTCGGATCAGCGTTCAGGAAAACTGATCTGAGAGTCACCATTTAAGGAAGGTGGTTCCCTGATTGTTCCCAGATGAGTCCCACTGGTTTCCTGATGGTTCCCCATGACTCCCATTAGAACCCTATTGGTTCCCAATGAATACCACTGGGTTCCCTGATTGTTCCCAGATGAGTCCCACTGGTTCCCTGATGGTTCCCCATGACTCCCATTAGAACCCTATTGGTTCCCAATGAATCCCACTGGGTTCCCTGATTGTTCCAAGATGAGTCCCACTGGTTCCCTGATGGTTCCCCATGACTCCCATTAGAACCCTATTGGTTCCCAATGAATCCCACTGGGTTCCCTGATTGTTCCAAGATGAGTCCCACTGGTTCCCTGATGGTTCCCCATGACTCCCATTAGAACCCTATTGGTTCCCAATGAATCCCACTGGGTTCCCTGATTGTTCCCAGATGAGTCCCACTGGTTTCCTGATGGTTCCCCATGACTCCCATTAGAACCCTATTGGTTCCCAATGAATCCCACTGGGTTCCCTGATTGTTCCCAGATGAGTCCCACTGGTTTCCTGATGGTTCCCCGTGACTCCCCTATTGGTTCCCAATGAATCCCACTGGTTCCCTGTGACCCCCATTAGAACCCTATTGGTTCCCAATGAGTCCCACTGGTTCCCTGATTGTTCCCAGATGAGTCCCACTGGTTCCCTGATGGTTCCCATTAGAACCCTATTGGTTCCCAATGAATCCCACTGGGTTCCCTGATTGTTCCCAGATGTGTCCCACTGGTTTCCTGATGGTTCCCCATGACTCCCATTAGAACCCTATTGGTTCCCAATGAATACCACTGGGTTCCCTGATTGTTCCCAGATGAGTCCCACTGGTTCCCTGATGGTTCCCCATGACTCCCATTAGAACCCTATTGGTTCCCAATGAATCCCACTGGGTTCCCTGATTGTTCCAAGATGAGTCCCACTGGTTCCCTGATGGTTCCCCATGACTCCCATTAGAACTCTATTGGTTCCCAATGAATCCCACTGGGTTCCCTGATTGTTCCCAGATGAGTCCCACTGGTTTCCTGATGGTTCCCCATGACTCCCATTAGAACCCTATTGGTTCCCAATGAATCCCACTGGGTTCCCTGATTGTTCCCAGATGAGTCCCACTGGTTTCCTGATGGTTCCCCGTGACTCCCCTATTGGTTCCCAATGAATCCCACTGGTTCCCTGTGACCCCCATTAGAACCCTATTGGTTCCCAATGAGTCCCACTGGTTCCCTGATTGTTCCCAGATGAGTCCCACTGGTTCCCTGATGGTTCCCATTAGAACCCTATTGGTTCCCAATGAATCCCACTGGGTTCCCTGATTGTTCCCAGATGTGTCCCACTGGTTTCCTGATGGTTCCCCGTGACTCCCCTATTGGTTCCCAATGAATCCCACTGGTTCCATGATGGTTCCCTGTGACCCCCATTAGAACCCTATTGGTTCCCAATGAGTCCCACTGGTTCCCTGATGGTTCCCTGTGACCCCCATTAGAACCCTATTGGTTCCCAATGAGTCCCACTGGTTCCCTGATTGTTCCTGATGAGTCCAACTGGTTGCCTTACGGTTCCAGAGGAATCCCACTGGTTCCCTGACGGTTCAAGAGGAATCCCACTGGTTCCCTGATGGTTCCTGATGAGTCCCACTGGTTCCCTTACGGTTCCAGAGGAAACCCACTGGTTCCCTGATGGTTCCCGATTAGTCCCTTCTGGTTCCCTGATGGGTTCCGTAGAATCCCACTGGATCCCACATGGTTCCTGAGGAATCCTACTGGATCCCTGTGGTTCCCGTAGAATCCCACTGGATCCCTGATGGTTCCCGATTAGTCCCTTCTGGTTCCCGTGGAATCCCACTGGTTCCCTGATGGTTCTCGAGGAATCCCACTGGATCCCTGATGGTTACGATTAGTCTCTTCTGGTTCCCTGATGGTTCCTGTAGAATCCCACTGGTTCCCTGATGGTTCCTGAGGAATCCTACTGGATCCCTGATGGGTCCCATAGAATTCCACAGGTTCCCTTATGGTTCCTCAGGAATCCTACTGGATCCCTTCTGGTTCCCGTAGAATCCCACTGGATCCCTCATGGTTCCTCAGGAATCCTACTGGATCCCTGATGGTTCCCGTAGAATCCCACGGGTTCCCTGATGGTTCTCGATTAGTCCCTTCTGGTTCCCGTGGAATCCCACTGGATCCCTGATGGTTCCTGAGGAATCCCACTGGATCCCTTATGGTTCCCGTAGAATCCCACTGGATCCCTGATGGTTCCCGATTAGTCTCTTCTGGTTCCCTGATGGTTCCTGTAGAATCCCACTGGATCCCTGATGGTTCCGGATTAGTCTCTTCTGGTTCCCTGATGGTTCCCGTAGAATCCCACTGGTTCCCTGATTGTTCCCAGATGAGTCCCACTGGTTCCCTAATGGTTCCCGTAGAATCCCACTGGTTCCCTGATTGTTCCCAGATTCAATTCAATTCAGTTTATTTATATAGCGCCAAATTCACAACACATGTCATCTCAAGGCACTTTCCAGTTCAACCAGATCATACAGTCAAATTGATACAAAGTTTTCTATCTAAGGAAAACCAGTTGATTGCATCGACTCATTGACTCAAATACAATCCCTCACACTAAGCATGCTTGTAGCGACAGTGGAGAGGAAAAACTCCCTTTGAACAGGAAGAAACCTCCAGCAGAACCAGGCTCAGTGTGAGCGGCCATCTGCCAAGGCCGACTGGGGTTCAAGGAGACAGAAGCAGAGATACAAAAAGCAGCTGTAAAAGGCGGCGCCGTCCAGGAAACACACAGCCAGGCAGACGAGCTCCAAGGCAGCTCCCATGCCAGAGGATGAAGAGAGCACATCCAACCAGCCACGGCCAGAGGAACAGGACCACACTGGAAAACAGGCCGATCTCCAACATCTAGAAACAAAGGTGTTGATGGCAGCAGCACAGCTGATATTTCTCTCCAGGATGGAGTCACAGCCAAACAGGAACAGACCAGATGAAGCTACTATGAGAAAAAGCAGAGAGAGCAGAACGTTAGAGATTGAACTAACAGATTCTGCAGAGTGGGAGAATAGAGATAGAATGAAGCAGAATGATGAAAAAGGGGTCCCTATGTCCTCCAAAAGTCTAAGCCTATAGCAGCAGAACTATAGAGATAGATCAGGATAACCTGAGCCACTCTAACTAGAAGCTTTATCAAAAAGGAAAGTTTTAAGCCTAGCCTTAAAAGTAGACAGGGTGTCTGCCTCACGGACTAAAACTGGTAGTTGGTTCCACAGGAGAGGAGCCTGATAACTAAAAGATCTGCCTCCCATTCTACTTTTAGAAGTTCTAGGAACCACTAGTAAACCTGCAGATTGAGAGCGAAGTGCTCTGTTAGGAACAGAAGGAACAATCAGATCTCTGATATCAGATGGAGCTTGGCCATTTAAGGCTTTATATGTGAGAAGGAGGATTTTAAATTCTATTCTGGATTTAACAGGAAGCCAATGAAGAGAAGCCAGGATAGGAGAGATATGATCTCTCTTTTTCATTTTCATCAGAACTCTGGCTGCAGCATTTTGGATCAGCTGAAGGCTTTTAACTACAGTTTGTGGACTTCCTGATAGTAAAGAATTACAATAGTCCAGCCTTGAAGTAACAAATGCATGGACTAGTTTCTCAGCATCACCCCTGGACAGGAGATTTCTAATTTTTACAATATTCATCAGATGAAAGAAGGAAATTCTAGAAACCTCTTTGATCTGGGATTTAAATGACAGGTCCTGATCAAAAATAACACCAAGATTTTTTACTTTATTATCTGAAATCAGTTTAATCCCATCCAAATGAAGTGACTGGCTAATCAGCTTCTTTTTCAGAGACTCTGGTCCAAAGACTATAACTTCTGTTTTGTCTGCATTCAGAAGCAGAAAGTTAAGAGTCATCCAGGTTTTTATGTCTTCAGACATGCCTGTAATCTATGTAATGGGTTAGCTTCATCTGGATTATAGACAGATATAGCTGGGTATCATCAGCATAACAGTGGAAATTAATCCCATGCTGTCTAATAACTCTACCGATTGGGAGCATGTATAAAGTAAAGAGAATTGGTCCTAGCACTGATCCCTGTGGTACTCCACAGGTAACCTTTGAGCGTGTTGAAGATCTATCATTAACATAAACAAACTGAATTCGATCAGATAGATAAGATTTAAACCAGTCTAGTGCTGTTCCTTTAATTCCAACAAAATATTCAAGTCTTTCTAAAAGAATATTATGATCAACTGGATCAAATGCAGCACTGAGATCCAACAGGACGAGCACAGATACAAGTCCATTATCTGAGGCCATGAGAATATCATTAGTGACTTTCACCAGAGCTGTTTCAGTGCTATGATGAGCTCTAAAGCCAGACTGAAACTCTTCAAAAAGTTCATTATGGTGGAAGTGATCGCAAACTTGTTTGGCAACTACTTTCTCAAGAATTTTGGATAAGAAAGGAAGATTGGATATAGGTCTATAATTAACCAAGTCATCTGGGTCAAGAGACGGTTTCTTAAGCAGAGGTTTAATTCCAGCAACCTTAAAAGCTTTAGGTACATATCCCTGTAACAGAGATAGATTAATCACATCTAAAATGGAGGAGGAGATCAAAGGGAATACCTCCTTAAATAACCTGGTTGGAACTGGATCTAACATACAAGTTGAAGGCTTAGATGAAGACAATAATTTTGCTAATTCAGAAAGTTCAACTGGATCAAAGCAGTCTAAACCCGGTTCAGATTCCATGACTACCTCAGGTACAATCGCGGATAGAGGATTGCTTATGATCTTATTTTTAATAAGATCAATCTTATTTAT
Source organism: Cyprinodon diabolis (assembly GCA_030533445.1). Lineage (NCBI taxonomy): Eukaryota > Metazoa > Chordata > Actinopteri > Cyprinodontiformes > Cyprinodontidae > Cyprinodon > Cyprinodon diabolis. Next base: position 48,284,441 of record CM060067.1, on the reverse strand, counting down.
AAAGAATCCCATAAAATCATTGCTGCTAAGAGCAGGTGGGATGGACGGTTCAACAGAGCTATGGCTCTGGGTGAGTTTGGCAACTGTATTAAAAAGAAATCTAGGATTATTCTTATTCTCCTCTATTAATGAGGAGAAGTATGCTGCTCTTGCTTTACAAAGGGTCCTCTTATACAGCAGTAAACCATTTTTCCAGACTAGGAAGGACTCCCGCAGGCCTGTGGAGCGATATTTTCTCTCCAGTTTCCTAACATTTTGCTTCAAAGTACGCAGCTCTGCATTAAACCAAGGAGCAAGCTTTCTATTTTCAAAGGTTTTCATTTTCAAGGGAGCTGCGTTGTCTAAGGCAGTACGCAGAGAACTAGCAACCCCATCAACAAAATCATCAACCTGTGAAGGGGAATAAACTAAGCTTTTGCACTCTGCAGCACTGCTCAGCGACACAGAGGAGAGAGAAAGTGAAGCAGATTCTTTAAAATTTATAACTGCTCTATCTGATAAAGATCTACTAAAATGTAACCTTCTTTTGGGGGAGGAGAACTCTGTTAAAGTAATCCTGAAGGTTATTAGAAAGTGGTCAGAGAGGACAGGGTTGTGAGGAAATACTGTTATTTCTTCACATTCTATGCCGTATGTCAGCACAAGATCCAAAGTATGAAGATGAGAATGTGTGGGACTTTTCACATTTTGAACAAAGCCAATAGTGTCTAAGATAGCATTAAAGGCTGCTCTTAAGCTATCGCCTTCAATGTCAGCATGGATGTTAAAATCTCCCACTATGATGACCCTGTCAGTATTTAATACCAAATCAGAAAGGAACTCTGAAAACTCATCTAGAAATTCAGAGTAAGGACCTGGTGGACGATACAAAGTTACAAAAAGAAGAGGTTTTCTTGCCTTGAAATTTGGATGAGGGAAATTAAGGGTTAAATGTTCAAAAGAGTTGTAGGTATTAACTGTTTTGGGAGTAATCAGTAAGTCAGACTGGAAGATTGTTGCTATTCCTCCTCCTCGCCCAGAACTTCTGGGTATGTGAAAATTTAAATAGACAGGATCCCGGTGGTTCTATAACTATCACCTGACAGGATCCCGGTGGTTCTATAACCATCACCTGACAGAATCCCGGCGGTTCTATAAAAATCACCTGACGGGTTCTCCTCCTCCTCTCCGTGGTCTCAGCTGATTGTTCTTCTTCTCTAACAACTATTGCAGGTCAGCACATTGTTTGACGATGAGGAGGAAGAGTCTTCGGTCTTCCCTCTGAAAAGAGGAGCAGCAGACATTTCCTGCCCCATCGACCCCCCCTCCACCCAGGAGGAGATGGACCAGTCTGCCCACCTCATGACTCTTGGACTCTGTCGTATCTCCACCATCAAATCTCCTGTGGAAGCCTCCTGTCTGGAGCAGAGGACAGATGGACAGAGAGAGGCTCCGCCCCTCCGCCACCGCCAGCTGCCATGTCTCCTCTGTCCCGTGACGCTCCCATCCAGACGGATGCTCGGTGTCCACGTCCGTTCCCACAGAGCGGCCGGCGGCTTTGACTGTCCCAGCTGTGGCTGGACCTCCGACAGCTGGGAAGCGTTGGAGCTTCACTGGAGGAACCACAGTAAGAAGGGGAGGAGGAGGAGTAGGATGGGAAAGCAACCGAGGAGGAAGGAAGATCAAGAGTGTTACAAGGTCACGCGAAGGAGGGAGGAGCATCAGGGAAAGCAGAGGAGCTGTGGGAAGAACAGAAGGAGTGCTGCGCCAGGAAGCCCAATCAGCACATCCACAGGTGAGCTTCAGCTCCAGATCAGAGACTGATGATGCCCTGCCGCTGCTGATGGTTCTGATTGGTCAACCTCAGACAGATGGAGGTCCCAGCCAATTGAACAGACAGAAACAAAGAAGGCAGGGCTTCCTGACAGGTGAGTCCTGGTTCAAGTAGTTCTTTAGATGAGGGAAAATGCCCCGAGGTTGACCGACGTTATTGGCCTTCCTTTTTATAGTGAGCTGAATATGTCATCACTGGAGGAGCCTCAGGAGAACCAACATTATTACAGGAAGCAGAATAGTTTGAGAATAGAAATTATTGTCTGATTAAATTACCTAAAATATCGGCATTCACCGGCCCCAAGTTTGGGATTCCTAAATAACTGAACAAATATCGTAAATCCTGCATCGGTCAACCTCTAAATGCAATCAGTGCCGTTTTTTTCAGCAATTCCCAAACAGACAAGCAAGAACAAATATGTGATTTCAGGAGTTCTGTTCCCAGTCAGACCAGTTTACTCCAAAGTGGTTCATCACAGAATGACTCAGGAAACAAGAAAACGGAGGAGCAGAAATCTGATGGCGAGCAGATTAGTCTTACTTGCTCACTGTGCCACAGGTAACTACATTACCCAGAATTCCTCTCCACACATAGCAATAGTTCCACCAATAAAGTAAGAGCAAAGCGACTTAACCAGGATGCATTTTGTCTGCAGAAAGTTTTCATCTAAGCTCACACTGAAACGTCACCTGGGTGTCCACAGAGCGGAAAAACCTTTTATCTGTCCCCACTGTCCATACAGCAGCAGACTGAAGGCGTCACTGATGCAACATCTGAGAACTCACACAGGTAACATCCTACTGGTTAATTACACAGGTAACATTCTCCTGGATAATTGCACAGGTAACATCCTACTGGGTTATTACACAGGTAACGTTCTCCTTGGTAATTACATAGGTAACATCCTACTGGGTAATTACATAGGTAACATTCTCCTGGGTAATTACACAGGTAACATCCTCCTGGGTAATTACATGGGTAACATTCTCCTGGGTAATTACACAGGTAACATCCTCCTGGGTAATTACACAGGTAACATTCTCCTGGGTAATTACACGGGTAACATCCTCCTGGGTAATTACACGGGTAACATGCTTCTGGGTAATTACACGGGTAACATCCTCCTGGGTAATTACACGGGTAACATGCTTCTGGGTAATTACACGGGTAACATCCTCCTGGGTAATTACACGGGTAACATCCTCTTGGGTAATTACACGGGTAACATCCTTCTGGGTAATTACACGGGTAACATCCTCCTGGGTAATTACACGGGTAACATCCTCCTGGGCATATACACGGGTACCATCCTCCTGAATAATTACACAGGTAACATCCTCCTGGGTAATTACACAGGTAACATTCTCCTGGGTAATTACACGGGTAACATCCTCCTGGGTAATTACACGGGTAACATGCTTCTGGGTAATTACACGGGTAACATCCTCCTGGGTAATTACACGGGTAACATGCTTCTGGGTAATTACACGGGTAACATCCTCCTGGGTAATTACACGGGTAACATCCTCTTGGGTAATTACACGGGTAACATCCTTCTGGGTAATTACACGGGTAACATCCTCCTGGGTAATTACACGGGTAACATCCTCCTGGGCATATACACGGGTACCATCCTCCTGGATAATTACACGGGTAACATCCTCCTGGGTAATTACACGGGTAACATCCTCCTGGGCATTTACACGGGTACCATCCTCCTGGATAATTACACAGGTAACATCCTCCTGGGTAATTACACAGGTAACATTGTCCTCGGTAATTACACAGGTAACATCCTCCTGGGTAATTACACGGGTAACATCCTTCTGGGTAATTACACAGGTAACATCCTCTTGGGTAATTACACGGGTAACATGCTTCTGGGTAATTACACGGGTAACATCCTCCTGGGTAATTACACGGGTAACATCCTCTTGGGTAATTACATGGGTAACATCCTTCTGGGTAATTACACGGGTAACATCCTTCTGGGTAATTACACGGGTAACATCCTCCTGGGTAATTACACGGGTAACATTCTCCTGGGTAATTACACGGGTAAAATCCTCCCGGGTAATTACACAGGTAACATCCTTCTAGGTAATTACATAGGTAATGTTCAGGTAAAACCTGAGGATTACAGCAGTAATATACTTGAGTAGTCACCTTGGGTCAACTAAAGTCACCTGTGTGTTTGCTCTGTGTGTTTACAGGTGAGAAACCCTTCAGGTGTTCTGAGTGCCCATATGCTTCCATTGATCGCAGCTCTCTGCTGAGACACAGCAGGACTCACAGCCAGGAGAAACCGTACAATTGTCAGCTCTGTAGCTACAGCAGGTAACTTGTAGTTAATACCTGTCTCTGCAGCCAGTGGCCATGGCCTCAGTGTCTGTAATGACTACAGCAGTGGGTGTTGATTATATCTCTGGGTTACCATGGTAACTTTATTTTTTTCTCTGTTGTTAGTATCCAAAAGAAGAGTCTGGACCTTCACGCACGACGTCATCACACAGGTGAGGTGTTTCCATGCCAGCAGTGCGAGTACTCCAGTCCAGACCGCCAACTGCTGCTGAAACACATTCGAAGACGCCATACCCCCTCCCAGCTCTGATTGCACTGTGAAGCTGCTATTGATGTCACTTAGTGTGCTGGTCACATGTTTACATGACAATAAAAAGATTATTACTAATAATTTGATGAAAGTTTTTGTCACACCTGAATTCCTTCAGACATCCAATACACCTGTAACACATCCGACGACCGTAACACCTGGGAAGACTTGGACGGGCCTCACTGACTTCATCAGATTGCATTGAGTCATTAGCTTGCAGAATTTACTCTTCCCAGGTGTAGCCACAGCAGCCCTGGGATAGACTGACTGAAATGATGCTGCCCTACATCGGCGCCATGGAGCTTCTGACCACAGCAGCAGGTTAGGTGGCTGAAGTGTTTTCGACAAGGTAACCACTATGGACACAGACGGATTGGGGGCACAAAAAGGCAACGCACCAGTTAGCTCCTGAGTCCCCATCACCCAGTAAAACAAAAGACGGAATGCTTATAATGAGAAAAATACAAGTTGAAGGCTTAGATTAAATAATAGTTTAGGTAACTCTGAAAGTTCAACTGGATCAAAGCAGTCTAAACCCGGTTCAGATTCTATGGCTACCTCAGATGCTGCCCCCCCTCCAGAGATAAACCAATCGCGGATAGAGGAGTGCTAATGATCTTATTTCTAATAACATCAATCTTATTTATAAAGAATCCCATAAAATCATTACTGCTAAGAGCAGACAGAATGGACAGTTCAACAGAGCTATGGCTCTGGGTCAGTTTGCAAACTGGATTAAGAGGCTAAAACTCCCCTAGTTTTCATAAAATTATTGGTCAAATATTCTTTGTCAAACTTTATAAATGTAGTCAATAAAGTGAATTATATGTGCGTCAAAGTGCTTTTATTTCATGAGCATGTTGCACATTAATGAGCTGTTGAGCCGCTCTTGGACAGGATCTCCCTTCCACTCTGGAGCTGCAGGAGGCTGCCTGTCATCCCTGCCTCGGTCTGTTGAAGTAAGCAATGAAAAAGTAGAGCCCTGATTGATTAACAAGCAGAAATCTGTCACTTCCAGTGAGGCAGCTGGGGCGGGTCATGAGGATGGCTGCTCAATGCTGATTGGCCAACATACTGAAGGACTTCTGACTGACAGTGGCCAGCCAGCAAGGAGGTTTTTCTTCTGTACCGAGAAGGAACAGTGATCATTCAGAAAAGTCATCTGGTGAGGAACTGTTGCCATGGTTTCTGGAGTTTATTATTTCAGAGGTATTTTCACCCGATGTGCTGATGAGCTTTATGTGTTTAAGCCAGTGTTGGGCACATTACTTTGAAAAAGTAATTAG